>OZ010678.1:29310565-29335565 GCA_963932185.1 Troglohyphantes excavatus
ACCGATAATTGGTTCAACCTCTTTAACTGCAACCCAAAATTTCGCAAAAAAAAAATATCGCAACATCAACAAGCCGAGGATTCCCCTCCAAGAACGACAACGACCATCAAGGGCCTCCGTGGCCCAGTGAATAAAGGCGTTCAGCTATGAATTCCTACTTCGAGCCCGATCGGTGGGCTTGACAAAAAAAATTAAAATGTGTGATTTTGCAATAGGAGGGTTGCCAGCTTCGCTACAAAAATACTAATACTAAAAAAATTAGATTTTTGAGTTTTAAGCAACGTTATAGTGACGAGAGATATTTTAATAACAGTTATAAAATATCATTATTTCAATTTCCGATAATTCCGGTTAGTTCCCGCTCAAGGGCTTATAGTTATATATATATATATATATATATATATATATATATATATATATATATATGATTTTTCAACAACAAATGGGGTGAAATTATAATAACATCAATTCTTAAAAACTCAGCATATTTAACTCAGTATTTAAAAACTCAGTAACAGTCATTCTAAGTATAAATTATTCTATCATTTTACAAACTAGGTATCTTTTAAAATTATTTTTTATCTTTGAAAAATTTTAGTTCAACAATGAACCATATATTGGTGCACAGCAGAGGTCTACAGCAAATTATAGCATATCACAATGAAATCTGAGTTGAACCAAAAATCCTTTTTCGGAAAAAAAGTTTGTTTTTATAAATTTTATTTTATTTTGATGCTGAAATATTTGCTGAATTTATGTTATTTTTAGTTTGTTCAGGAGACTATTTTTTTAATCCATTTAAAACTGTTCTGTGATGCTGACGTAACCAAAAGAGGCCGTTTTTTTTTAACTAAAATGCGTTTTGGTTGTTCACAATTTCTTTTAAAAAACTGGTATGTAACATAATTATATTAACAGATAAAAGTTATACATATATTATAGAAAATTTTGTCCTTTAAAAGCTTCAAAATCATATATTTTGTTAAATATTGCTCTTTTTTCGAAAATAGTTAATTTTTTTCGAATTACCTATTATTTAGCATTAATAATTAAATTACCCATTTTACCCCACATCGCAAATCATTGAAAGAAATTAAATAAAATATATTTAAATTTTTTCAATGAAATATATTAAAAGGTTTCTTTTCTATACCAAACACAGGGATATTGGTTAATAATTCGATTTGTCTAGTTTATGTATAGAAATTATCACAAATTACGTTTTTGTGTTAACTCAAACAAAAGAATGACTTAAATCGCCCAGAAATTTAATTTTTTGCTGAAATGTACTCCATTTAACGAAGCATTGTTTTAAAGATGAAACGTGATCAAAGAAAAAGTTTAACAATGTGTAATTTATATTTATATTCCTATACACCTTTTAAGTCACCTTAAGCAATTATTCAGCTTTTTAATTATACAATCGTGTTTTATAACTTTTGTACATACTTTTGTATTGGACAATAATCTTTTATATAAAATATTAAATTTAAGTAAATAAATGGTATTAAAATTTAAATTTAAATATTTTATAATTTTAATTTCAAATGTTGAATGAATATGTATTTTCAATTTTTATTATTAGTATTATTAACACAACACAAACAAAACAAATTCTGGAACATGATTTAAATCACCCTTATATTTTATTTTTTGCTGAAATGTACTTCATTCAACGAAGCATTGTTTTAAAAAACGAACGCGGTCAAAGAATATGTTTAACAATGTGTAATTTATATTCTAATATACATAATTCACCCCACCTTATCTTATATTATATAAAAAAAATACACTGATATTGATACTATAAACGGAATACAATTTAAAGACTAGAATTATATTACGAATATGTTGACTACAACACAACATTGAATTCATAAACCACAATATAATCAGAACTCGTAAATTCTGATTTAAACAATCGCTGCTATTTCCAGAATTCAAATTCTGTGACTTTCGACCTATTAAAAATACTGGTATCATTTGTATTCAAATCCGGAATGTCACTTTGGCACGGAAAACTATTTATCGTAGATTTAAATAACAATAAAAATAAATTCTCTGTGAATGAAAAACAAGATTTTTTTTGGTTCCGAAAACTCTCCTTGAACTTTTATGCACTCAATCCAACATGAAAAATTACGTCAAACGATTTCTTTTTTGACTTTAGAACGAAAGAATTTTTATTCGAATTCTATTTCAGTGACTTGGAGTATGGAAATCTTGTTTTTAAAATGGTTATTTAAATGTTTTTATATAGTAAAATCTATCAGCCGTTTTTAAAATAAATTTAGTTTGTATAATGTTGTATTTAAATGTTTAATAACGATTTCGAGTGCACAGTACAACCAAGATTTACCGGGAATCGAATCCACATATGCCGGCATCGCTGCCCATAGCCTTATGCTTTAAGCTACCATGGCGGCTTGAAAAAGTTAAAAACAGAAGAAATGTTTAAAATTATGTGCCAAAGGAATGGGAAGTAAGATAATTGAGTTGTAATAACTCAATAACTTCTATTGAAGTAATCGACATCAAATGATGTGAAAAACCATTTTCTGAACAAATATTTTAAGTTTGTCTGGTCGGTCTATTAAGATGGCTTTAACAGAAGCTGAGAATATTAGCAATATTAAATCCCACTGCTCATTTTTGAGAAAATACGTTTACTTAAATGTGTGTACGTCATCGCTCATTTACAATGTAATTGTACTCACAGAAAATCGTTCAGGTACTCATTTTTAAGTACATTTTTTTTACAGTGCATTTTTGAAAAAAAGGTCCGACCCTATTTTGTGGTTTAATGGCAATTGGGAAACTCTGGAATAGACCATTGTATTTTCGCAATTTTAAATATTGATTTGTTTTTAAATACTCAAATACTTTTAAATACACAATATGTCATACAAATATCGGTCAAACAAAGAGAACATTAAGATTTCGTATTAAGGAGCACCAAGCACATACTGTTAAACAAGAAATAAAGAAGTCGTCCATTGCCAAGCACTCTTGGGAACATAATCATATATTTAATTTTTCTAATCCACATTTAATTTGCAAACCCAAATCTCCAGTTGAACTTGACTTCCTGGAGGCGTTTCATATTTTTAGCAATATTGATTCGATTGTCAATGAAGCATTTGCGGTTCCAGTATTTCCCGCTTGTTGGCACACAATAGTTAACTCCAACCGATTGAGATATTTTTTTGTTCTTTGGCAACACTTTCAATTATTGGTTTATTTATATTTTTCCGCACACAGCCTTTTTTATTTTCTGCTGATGAAGGGAGATGTATCTCCCGAAACATGTCCAGATTTGACGGATTTTTTTTGCGTATTTATTTTTTTAAATTTTTAACTCAATGTTCTATAACACGAGTTTTTATCTTACTTAAATACATACTCTAGAAGAGGAACAAAGACCTGTAAATTAAAGTTCACGAACCAGCATTTTATAACTACTGAAGATATCGAACAATACCACTCTCTATTCAGTTCATTCTACAGCAGTCGGCCATCTTGCCTTCGTAACACAACTCGAAACTGATATCCATCTCCCGATTTCTTTTAAAGATTACAACACAAATACTCTTGTTTGATCTCAGCAAAACCGCCTTTGAGATCTCCATCACCAGATTCGAAAACATTCGTCGGATATCTCAATTTTTCTTTTGTCTATTTAAGAACATTTTCTTGTCTTCCATAAAGAGAGATAAACCAGCTTTTTGTTTTGGTTTTTGATCGTACATCTTCGAAGTCTTTATTTTATTTGTAATAATCTCGGCTCACAGATGAGTGGTGATAGATCTTAAATATTTATGTCATCAGCGTTCGCGGACGGATCTCCACTGATGATAGGACTTAAGTATGGTAATTTAGGGATTTTGTATGGTATCTGATGGATTTACATCAGGCTCGGTTGTTAAAACCCGTGGGCTTATGATTATTGGGAACAATTTTAAATTACTCAGATTGATCGTTTATTACAAGCACGTTATTGTGTTTTTAATTCATCTCTATTTCTTTCTCAAAGTACATTCTGCATTTGTGTGTTACACACGAGTGTGATAAGCGAGTAAATAAACCTGATCAGATATTATTAAGAATGCTTATTTTTAACGTGGTTTTCAAATACAAGAAAACGGAGAATGTCTAAATATGACGTAAAATATAGAAGCAATTATTTACAATTTATGACTTTAAGTTTTCGAAATTATACTGTTTATAAATTATTACCTGTACTTTTTAATATAGTTTCTAATTTATAATGGTAATATAATTTTAATTAATAATAATTCATCATAATTAATCGTAATATAATTTTAATTAATAATTAATAATGATGAATTATAATTAATTAATAATGATGAATTATAATTAATTAATAATTTTAATTCGTCGTAATATAATTATAATTAATAATAATTCATCGTAATCAAATTATAATTATTAATAATTCATCATAATATAATTTATCGTAATGTAATTATAATTGTAATATAATTATAATTAATAGTGATTAATCGTAATATAATTAATAATCCATCACAATATAATTATAATTAATAATAATCCATCACATTATAATTATAAATAATCTTAATATAATAATAATTGATAATAATTCTCGTAATATAATTATAATTAATCATAATTCACAGTAATATAATTACAATTAAGAACAAGTCTTAATAATATAACTATAATTAATAGTTCATAAAAATTGTAATTAATCGTAATATAATTATAATTAATCATAATTAATCATAATACAATATATAATTATAATTAATCATAATATAAAATATAATTATAATTAATCATAATACAAAATATAATTATAATTAATGATAATATAAAATTTAATTATAATTAATCGTAATACAAAATATAATTATAATTAATCATAATATAATTATACATAAAAATTCATCACAATAAAATAATTCATCATAAAATAATATACATAAAAATTTATCACAATATAATTGTACATAACAATTCATCATAATATAATTATAATTTTAATCATTCACCATAATATAATTATAATTTTAATCATTCATCATAATATAATTATAATTTTAATCATTCATTAAAATATAATTATGATTTAATCATTCATCATAATATAATTATAATTTTAATCATTCATCATAATATAATTATAATTTTAATCATCATCATAATATAATTATGATTGATAATAAATCATTATAATATGATTATAAGAAATAATAAATCATAATGTGATTATAATTGTAATAATGCATCATGGTATAATTATAATTAATAATTCATCATAATATAATAATACATAATAATTTATCATAATATAATTATAAATATTAATAATTCTTTATAATTTAACCGTAATTAATAATAATTAATCATTATATAACTATAAATAATGATAATTTATCAAAATATAATTATAATTAATAATAAATCATGTAATACTGAACATCTTTTTGACAAACAATAATATTTTTATATTATTACTTTATATTACTCAATAGATTTTTGCATCTGTAATGTTGTTTTCACGGTTGAACCTTTAAATAATTTTTTCCTGTAGAATCTTCTTTATATGTCTTCGAAAATGTTAATACATTTTACGGATGTTTTTTTTTGTTGTTGTTGTTGTTTCCCGTAACCATTAAAATCGAGTAACTGTAGATCAAAGAACGTGATATTCTATCCGTGACAGTCAGGAAGTAAAATCAATTATAATAATCCAAAGTACAAGGAAAAATTAAAATTTGCAAACTATATATAATTATGTTTTTTATTCCTGATTAGTAATTCTCAATAAACCTACTAATATTTACAATTTAAAAAAAAGTATTAAAAGGCGAAGGCAAAGCAAAATTATTTTTTTCAGAACCACCAACAAGAATGTGTATTAAAGATTGTGAAGTAAGAAAAATTATCTGTAATAACCCAGTTCCTTTTCAATATATAAACACAAAAAAACAGTTGAAAAACATTTTATTTTAGACTTGCAATCTTTCATTGAGATCGGTCTACCTGAGATAAAAGATCAACACGAACCAAATATGATTGATTGATTGATTTGAAAAACAAAAACAAGAGGATTCGCTGTAAACAAATTTTTATGAAATAATGAATCTATAAAAAATTTGTTTTGAAAATATTCATAATATAGACAAAAGCAGTAAACAATCAGTCATTTTCATTGAAAAATAAAACCTCTAAACAGATTGAGTTTGATTTATTTTGTTTTGTGGAAAGCCAAACAAATGTTGTATATTTGTTGATGCCAAAATGGATCGACTAAATAAATGGCCCAGCTTTCCCCAATCTGCCAGTCGCGTGTATTGTATGTTTGTGAATAAGTCATCATTGAAAACTTTCTTTTTTACGTCTGCAACAAAACTGCTAGACTGTAAAAAGAAAAAGGTACTTATAAATGAGTACTTGAACATACTCGTTTTTCTTTGAGTACAATTCTTCGAGCATGGATCCCTCATAGTAGAGAAATCATAAGGTTATAATCCCGCTAACATCAAAGTGAGGCCAACATGTATGGCCTCAGACACGTGGTTTACTACGTCATCCATTCATAATTTTTGTCTAGTTCATTCATAAAAATATCATGTACTTCATGAAGTAACACATTTACTATTATTTCCAAATCACAAGTCAATCGCGAACGTTTTTTCATTCATAAATTTTGAAAGGAAGTCACATGTTTGGTGCCATCAGGTCTGAGATGTTTGCATGATGACGTCATATTCGCTCTACTACAGTCCATAACCAATTTTAAGTAATCAATTTTTTCAAATATGAGCAGTCCGATTTAATATTGTAATCTCAGCTTCTATTCAAGCCATTTTAACACAGCGACCTGACAAATTTAAAATAGGTGTTCAGAAGATGGTTTCCCACATCATTTGATGTCGATTGCTTAAATGGAAACTCAGTTATTACAAAATAATTATCTTACTTCCCATTCTTTTGGCACACTTTTTTAACATTACTTCTGTTTAAAACTTCTTGACGTCACCCTGGTAGCATAATTGGTAAGGCACTGGACTGCGGTGCCTGAGGATATGGGTTCGATTCCCGGTGAGTCTTGGTTGTAATTGTTGATATTTATTGAAAGTGATTTGTGAAGGAAGCCTATGTAGGCAAGGAACTGCTCTTTTTTAACTCAGTTTTGAGTACACGTCTTTTTCAAAACTGAAACTTGTATGTATTCGAAGTTATGATAAGCATCGATTGTAATCAAAAATTATTTTTGAGTACCTATTTTTAACATATTTGCTAAATGCTAATATTTTGCTATTTGCGAATTTTCTTATGGAAATGAAATATTCACTATGTTATTTTTAAACTTTTTAGGGAGTTATTTTTTAAAAAAGAAATTAAAATTTTTTAAGTGGGAGACATTTTTTTTTATCCTAATTCATTTAACTATTATTTTGTAATATATGAATTTCATTTTTATATGGCTTATTTTCGCCAATATAAGCCCGAAGTCACCATTTCTGCACATAGAGTTCTCCAATTTTGGAAATATTTGCCCCTCAACGTCTATGGGGCATTTAAAAGCGAAAAACAAGAATTAATCGACCAACTAATATTGCAGAAAAATTCCTCCGTGGAAAATAGCGCATGCGGAATATTGTTTAGTGCGTAAGATTTTCTGTTTCCAGTTTATGTGATTCTTCTTTATAACTGCAATGAATTGTTGCGAATGTATACGCGAACCACTAAAATTGATAAAGTTTTTCTTTTGTATTATTTAAACTTCTTTAATAAAAGCTTAATTTATAATTTAAGATTATAATTACTAGCATTGCTAAGAAGCAAAAGGGAAAAAATAAACAAAACCTTTTTACTTAAGTTGGCATTAATTCTATCTTAAACTAAACAATTCAGGTGACAATTAATTTTCTACGAATGTCAGACATAATGACAAATCGATGTCATTTCTAATTTTCTTTTCTAGTTAAAAAGCATTACCTAAATCAGTATTATTTTCAGAAATGTAAATCTGCAATTTCCAAGAAATATTTAATTTAAATTAATTCCACATTTTCTATATACTTAGGTTTGTTAATAATTTTTTAAACAAAAAAGATTAAAATGTGAACTTACGTAAAATTATGCGATTTCAATACGTAAAACACAATTTACGAATTGAAAGTAAAAATAAAAATCAATATTTTTTTTATCATCAGAACGTATAATCTCAATTAATTTTCAAATAAATGAAAATTAATGCGAATCAATTAGAGTTAATTAGTTTATTTAATTTAAACTTCGTTAATTGTGAAAGATTTGCTAATGATTTTCGAAGAAGAGCAATAAAGTACGAAAAATAACTTTTTTATTAGCAACATTATATTTTTATTGGTAACATTGTATTTTTATTTTGTTGAAATTAGTATTTTTCATTGAAATTATTTAATTACATTTTATCTTATTAGTCAAATTGGTTTGATATCGTAGAATTTTTATAAGCTTTTTCCTAGGTTTCTAATTTGATTAAAGATATAAAATGTGTGCTAGAAAAAATAAATCTATTAACTCTTTTAAATTAAAGTGGAAAGAGTTTTTTTTATGCATTCTAAAAAACGCTCTTTAGGGAATTTGAAACGTTTAATTATTTTAACATTCTAAAATATTGTAGAATACCACTGAATTTACTATCTTTAATATACATATTTTAAATCTATACATATCAAAAAGGGTGTGCGTTTGAATGTTTCTTTTTCTACGAATCTACAATTTTATCCCAATTTTGATTAAATTACACTTGACCTTCAAATCAAGGTGAAGGTTACTGTTCACTTGAAATCTCGAACAACCACTCCCATTCCGCTTTCCCACCCGTTAAATCGCTTAACCCCATTGATTTCTTACTAAAATCTAATTGCAATACTGTAACCATGGAAGATATCTTACGCCAAGTAAATAAAAAATGTAGCCAAATCAATAAAAGAATTCATCAAATGAATAAATATATCGCCAACTGAACTAAAATATGATATGAGGATGGATAAACGATGCTTTCTGATTAGCTGATGAGAAAATATCGACAATATATATATATATATATATATATATATACCGTCAAATGTCACCAAATGAATAAACATATCGCCAAATGAATAAAAATAGTTGCCAAACCAATAAAAAAATTCGCCAAATGAATAAATTTATCGCCAACTTAACTAAAATATGATATAAGGATGGATAAACTATAATTTCTGAGTGGCTGATTGGAAAATATCGCCATAATATATATATCATCAAATGTCACCAAATGAATAAACATATCGCCAAATTAATAAAAAATGTTGCTAAACCAATAAAAAAATTCGCCAAACGAATAAATATATCGCCAACTGAACAAAAATATGCTATGAGCATGGATAAACAATGCATTGCGATTGGCTGATGAGAAAATAGCGCCATTATATATATACCGTCAAATGTCACCAAATGAATAAACATATCGCCAAATTAATAAAAAATGTTGCCAAATCAATAAAAAGATCACCAAATCAATAAATATATCGCCAACTGAACTAAAATATGGTCATATATG
This sequence comes from Troglohyphantes excavatus, assembly GCA_963932185.1. Classification (NCBI taxonomy): domain Eukaryota; kingdom Metazoa; phylum Arthropoda; class Arachnida; order Araneae; family Linyphiidae; genus Troglohyphantes; species Troglohyphantes excavatus. The sequence continues at coordinate 29,320,149 of OZ010678.1, forward strand.
TAAAATTATCCTTTAGTATTTTCCTGGGAAACGCTGGGCACTTAGCTAGTCATTAATATTATAAGTTAGTTATTAATAAATTTCTAGTTATTAATAAAATAACTAGGTATTAACAAACAACTAGTTATTAATAAACAACTAGTTATTAATAAACAACTAGTTATTATTAAAATAACTAGTTATTATTAAAATAACTAGTTATTATTAAAATAACTAAAATTACTAGTTATTATTAAAATAACTATTTATTATAAAAATAACTAAAATTACTAGTTATTATTAAAATAACTAAAATAACTAGTCATTATTAAAATAACTAAAATAACTAGTTATTATTAAAATAACTAAAATAACTAGTTATTATTAAAATAACTAAAATAACTAGTTATTATTAAAATAACTAGTTATTATTAAAATAACTAGTTATTATTAAAATAACTAGTTATTATTAAAATAACTAGTTATTATTAAAATAACTAGTTATTATTAAAATAACTAAATATTATTAAAATAACTAAATATTATTAAAATAACTAATTATTATTAAAATAACTAGTTATTATTAAAATAACTAAATATTATTAAAATAACTAGTTATTATTAAAATAACAACTAGTTATTAATAAACAACTAGTTATTAATAAACATTATATTAATAAAACATTATATGAATGAACATTATTATTAAAATAACTAGTTATTAATAAAACAACTAGTTATCAATAAAATAAATAGTTATTAATAAAATAACTAGTTATTAATAATATAACTTGAAAATAGGATAAGACAAAAAGCGGACAAGGAAATATTCCAGAAACGTGTTATTCTGTTTGGAAACGGAAGACCAAATGCATACAAAACTACACACCTATTCCGATAATGAGTTACACTCACAAAACTCACTTCGGAAATTTTTCCGTGTCGAATCTTATTCGAACTCTCGCAGCACAATCACGTGTGTTGCCACAAAGGGCGTATGTCTATGTCATTAGCAAACGTCCTATTATCACCCCTATTTCCGGTTTCCTTCCGACCGATTGCGTTTTTTTATTGTTTGCCGGATAGTCGAGACCCGGACGCTTCCGTCTCTTTGCGCAATGTGGATATGGATTGATATCTGGTGTTTTTTAAGAAGTAAACATTGTATGGAAGTAGGTTTGTGTGATGTATATAATTGCAGAATCATTTCCTGTATTTTGATATTACAGGTGCAATAATAGTTTTACTGGTGGTTAAATAATCAAGGATGAAATAGGCATTATAATTTTTTTATTAGGGTAACCAATATGGTTTCATGGTTTTGTAGTTAGTTTTACAGTCTCTGAAAAATACATTAATTTCAAATACAAATTTGATCATAAACAGTCTCTAAAAATACATTAATTTCATGTACAAATTGATCATAAACAGTCTCTGAAAAATACATAAATTTCAAATACAACTCTGATCATAAACAGTCTCTAAAACTATATTAATTTCAAATACAAATTGATCATAAACCGTCTCTGAAAAATACATTACTTTCAAACACAAAGTTGATCATAAACAGTCTCTAAAACTACATTAATTTCAAATACAAATTTATTCATAAACAGTCTATGAAAAATACATTAATTTCAAATACAAATTTGATCATAATGAAAAATACATTAATTTCAAATACAAATTTGATCATAAACAGTCTCTAAAAATACACTAATTTAGAATACAAATTTATTCATAAACAGTCTCTGAAAAATACATTAATTTCAAATACAAATTTGATCATAAAAAGTCTCTGAAAATATATTAATTTCAAATTCAAATTTGATCATAAACAGTCTCTAAAAATACACTGATTTAGAATACAAAATTCGATCATAAATCATCAATAAAATACATTCAGATAAAATATACATTTAATCAAAAAACGACTTGTTGCATTCAGTTCAATTACAAATTTTAGCACATACAAATGTCAAAAAAATACGAATAGCTGGAATACAGACCGCATCCACTGAAAATGAAGTTGTCGAAATAACTAAGTTTTTTTTTTTGTTTAAACATATCTACTCATTTACAGCAATCCGTAGTGTTAAAATGTTATTAAATAGGAAGCAATATTTAATAAGAGGCTTGTAGACGCAAGTGGCTATTTTTTAGATACAAGCTGTTGCATGATGCAAGCTGATGCATTATGTATCTCCTGTGCAACATATATATTTGCGGTCGATTTCTAAATAGATCATCTCATATTATACATAAACACTTTGATATTCTCAAAGTGTTAATCATAATTATGAGTGCTAATCATCAGTGTTATTAGTGTTAATCACAATCATGGTGTTAATCATAATCGTAATTACTAACAATGTTAATAATTACACTTTGAGATTCTCAAAGTGTTATCAGAAACTAGAAAAACAAATTCGTATATATTGGACATAGGGGGAAAAACTTAAATGCTAGTATTTTCAATAATAATTTTAATAGGCATATATTAACTAAAGTAACATTTTGTTTTCAGGGATTAATGGACAGTTTTCAGTCGGTTAGTGGATTATTCATCAATTCCACTAAATAGATCAATTGTTAAGACAAGAAATTTCCCAACTTAAACGTAACCATGATTAAATAATACGAGGTATTGTTCCAATAGTCTAATGTCTAGTGCGACATTTGTTTACCGAACCAAACTTAACGATTCAAAATTCCCAACTCAACAATACTAAAAATTCTCAATTCCAACTTGTTATCTTGTTAGTATTAATCTGTTGCAATAATATTCCAATGTAGTATCCGTTTTCTGGGCTAATTTAAGTATAATCTTACAAATTGGCCAATTTCTAATCTTCACTCGCTTTCATGTGATAATAATATTAATTTTCTTTTTTTCTTCAGGCATAAATTTTCCCAACTCAAACTCTAAAATCCAAATTTTCAAATTGGAAGGTTTCTGGATTATTGGAAGGGGGCCGGGGGGGGGGGGGGCTGTTCATTTCTAAATGTAATTTAAAATATACAAACTTTCAACCACAGTATAGAAGAAACGAGACTTGTGGCCGTCAAATAGCTCAGGTGTTGTTTGACCTTGTCATCTAGCCATGATTCAAAAATTAATTTCTAAATTGTGATTTTCTTAAAAATTATTTTCAAATTCTATGTTTGGTTTGGTTTGGTTAATTAACGTCGCACTAGAAGTGAACAGTGGGCTATCGGCAACGGTTCAGGGCCTACATCGAAGGAAAGACCCGGGAACGATGCCTCGTATTTTGTAACCATGGTCATATGACGAGGACAACACCTGAGCTGGCACCCAACGACTTCAATAGGTCTATCGTGCACCAGTCCCGTATATACGCCGTTAATTTTTTGTGGATGTTCTGGACGACATTCTAGTATTTTGGTAGCGAAGTTGGCAACCCTCCGATCGCAATATCACTACTTTTTACTATTCTTTAGTCTAGTCCGCGCAATGGCTCGAGCCGGGGATCCCTTGGATTCCCAGCTGACGCCCCAATCCACTCGGCCATGGAGGCCTCAACTGCAGTATAGAAGAAACGAGACTTGTGCCAGACAGATGTGACCGTAGTCCAATGTTATGACGCCTATTGATGCTACGTTGAGTGCCAGATCAGGTGTTGACCTTGTCTTGTCATCTGCCCATGATTCAAAAATTCATTTCTAAATTGGAGCCCCAGTTGCTCAGTTGGTAAGGCGTTCAGCTACTAATCAGAGGATTGGTGGTTCGAACCTGTGCGATGGACTTGACATAGAAAAGTAAAAAGTAGTGATCTTGCGATCGGGGGGTTGCCTTCTTCGCTACAAAAATACTAGAAAGTCGTCCAGAATATCCAACAAAATTATACTGGCGTGTATACGGGACTGGTGCACGATAAATCTGATCGGGGTCCAAAGTGCCGACGTCTATTGAAGGCGTTGGGTGCCAGTTCAGGTGTTTCCTCGTCATCTGACCATGGTTCTAAAATAACGAGGTGCATGTATGAATGTGTGGGTGAATGTGTTCCCGGGTCTTTCCTTCGAGATTGACCCCGAACCGTCGCCAATAGCCTACTGTGCAGCTCTAGTGCGACGTTAATTAACAAAACAAAACCAATTCTAAATTGTATTTTTCTTACCATTTAGTTTCAATTTCTAGAGGCAGCGAAATATATTGAATTTTGCAGTTCTAATTTTGTATTTATTTTAACAATAAAACATGTCTTATTTATCCTTTTCGACTATATCCAAAATTAATATTTTTTTTTTTTATCAGACGCAACTTCAATATTTGCCCTTTGCAGAAACATATTTTATGTAATTCATTTGTTTCTCCCTGAATTATCAATAAAATACATTCACATTCCCTTTTAGATTGAAAAGTCAAAACAAAATAGAAATTTTTCCATTACCGGAATATACAATTTCAACTACTCTTCCAATTTCTTATCAAGAGCGCAACCCTTATGAAATAACCAAACTTAACCATATCTGACATCATATCTAACAAAGACCGAAATTCTAATCAAGATCCAGAATATATATTTCTTCCTGAAAATAATAAAACTGGTAGTTAGAAAAAAAAAAACGAAATCATAAATTCCAGACGAAATATGACAATTTCTCTGGGGAGATGGAATCGCGTGTTGCCATTCCTTCGGTACAAATTCCCTTTGGGTCGAAAGAGAATTTAGATTACTGCTTACTGAAAATCTTGAGATCACGAACTTAGGGGGGAGGGGAGTAAGAAAAAGAAGCTATGAGAAAATGGAATTTAGTTATGTAAATAGAAAATGGGCTTTCATGTAATTAACTAATGTAAGGTTTATCCCTAATTTGGACACATTAAATGATCCCTATTGTTATACTTCTTCGTTGTTAGCAACGAAGCTTTTTTGTGTTAGAGCTCTTGTACGTGCAATAAAGCTTTTATGTTTGTCGTGTCTTATTTAATTAAGGTCGTTGTAAAGACAGAACATACATTGAGTTGAAAAGATCGCGGTACTTGTTTTTGCTATATTATGTGGTTTGGTTTTATTAATCAACGTCGCACTAGAGCTGCACAGTGGGCTATTGGCGACGGTTCGGGGCATATCTCGAAGGAAAGACCCGGGATCGATGTCTCGTATTTTTGAACCATGGTCAGATGACGAGGCCTGAGCTGGCACCCGACGCAATCTCAACAGGTGTTAGAACATTGGACCCCGATCCGATTTAGTGGGCTATTTGTTGATAATTATAATTTATTGAAATTATTTTATTTGGATGTTTATACTACAAAAAAAAATGATCTACCATTGATGGACGGCCTCCGTGGCCTAGCGGTTAAAGGCGTCAGCTGGGAATACGAAGATTTCTGGTTCGGTCCTAGACGATGGACTTGACAAAGAAAAGTAAAAAGTAGTAATCTTGTGATCGGAAGGTTTTCAGCTTCGCTACAAAATACTAGAAAAGTCGTCCAGAACATCCGCAAAAATTAACGCCGTGTATTCAGGACTGGTGCACGATAAATCTGATCGGGGTCCAAAGTCACGACGTCTATTGAAATCGTTGGGTGCCAGCTCAGGTGTTGTCCTCGTCATCTGACCATGGTTCTAAAATTACGAGGCATAGTTCAAGGGACTTTCCTTCGATATAGACCCCGAACCGTCGCCAATAGCCCACTTTTCAGCTTTAGTGCGACGTTAATTAACCAAAACCAAAAACCTTATTTGCCAACCTAGCTTTAGATTAATATGGAGTACCAAATTAAAAGTTAGTTTTTTTGGTTTGGTTTGACTTCGGTTACTTGGTTTGGTTACTTTTAACTTCGCACTAGAGCTGCATCGTGATTTTGATTAATTAACTTCGCACTAGAGATAGGCCGCGACGGTTCGGGGCCTATCTCGAAGGTCAGATGACGAGGAAACACCTGAATTGGCACCCAACGCCTTCAATAGACGTCGGGACTTTGGACCCCGATCAGATTGATCGTGCACCATTCCCGTATACACGCTGATAATTTTTGTGGTTGTTCTGGACGACATTTCTAGTATTTTGTAGTGAAGCTAGGAGCCCTCCGATCGCAAGATCCATACTTTTTTTTTCAAGTCCAGCACACTGGTTTGAACCAGAAATCCTTTGATAACTAGCTGAACGCCTTTATCCACTCGGCCACTGGAAGCCCGATTTATTATGGGGAAGACACTTGATTGGCGTGACCCATTTTGTAACAGTCGCTCTTTTTTTATTTTAATGATCTACATTATTAACATGATTGATAAACACTTTGCTGGATAATTAACTTATCCGATAAATAAAGCATTAACTTCTTCGACATGAGTCTACATAAGACAATTTCTCGTCTGTAGAGTTGATGTTTGTCCAAAAGACAAAGATTCGTGCGTTCGGGGGGTTCTGGTATGCTAATGGATATAGACATTCACCTGGTAATCAGAGGATTGCTAGTTCGAGAGCGTGCAGTGGCCTCGACAAAGAAAAGTAAAAAAACCTAGTGATATTGCGACCGGAGGGTTGCCAGCTTTGCTACAAAAATACTAGAAGTCGTCCAGAACATCCAACAAATTATACTGGCGTGTATACGGGGCTGGTGCACGATAAATTTGATCGTAAATATTATAGTAAACGTTCGACAAGCGTCTTCACGCTCACGGTCAATGAATAGGAAGAAGTGTCGTGCCACATTTTTTCTCTTAGCAACAAATAGTGGACGCTCAACGTAAAGCGACCCTTTCCTTTAAGATTGTTGCAAATCAAAATATATATCCTTCATTTATACAGGTACTGTTATACTTATATTAAAAAAATTATGATGTTGGTGACACAATATAAATTATATATGCTGAAAACCTACTAGTGATAGAGTAATAAAAGTGTAAAAAAAAAAAAGTAATATAAATGCATAAATCGCATATGATCTATATGAGGAAATAATGTATCTGTTAACTTTTATAAACCATATTTGAGAATTAACATTTTTAAATACATGCTCATTTAGAACATCTTTTTAAATTTCAAGTAACGTCAATTTTACATGCGAGGTAATAATTTTTTTTTATTTAAATATGTCAGTAAATATATAATCCTGGTACAAAAATTAATTAAAATTGATTTTTTTTGCTTTTATATATATATAAATAAATAAATAATATATATATATATATATATATATATATATATATATATATATATATATATATATATATATATATATATATATATATATATATACATAGATAGATAGATAGATAGACAGATAGATATAGACAGATAGATATCTTGGGAAGTGATTTTTGTCAGTTAACCCCTTCTTCCACTTACCCATTACATTATTATTAAGTCTCACGTACAACGAACGTCTATTATGTACCCAATTTTCACCTTCTTTGAACCAACCGACCCCAATTCCGACGCTATGGCAAATCACCACAATATATCATTAACAAACTCGAAACTTTCCGTTAACAATTATCTTCTTCAACGTTTCACGACATTCCCCTTTTTTGGCAATTTCCTACAGCTATAACTAACTGTTAGTGAATATTTTATCAGCCAAAAAAAAAGAAAGTTTCTACTTATATTCCGACGTCATAAAATATTCTCCACTAATTCCCCCAACTGACGAATCTGCGTCGAAATTCCTGACTGCTGCCATCGTCAAGACACTATATTCACCTATGTCAACCCCATATAAAAAAAAACAGTGACACTCACACCGTAAAAAAAGAACCATTTCCACTATTTCTCACGCTTCCTTATTTTTTAATGGGACCTGCACCAACTTATAAATCTAAATCGCGTGTATGGAACTAAGCCAAAAGGTTTCATTAAAAAAAAAGAAGATCCCAAGCTAGCTTTCCAAAGCACTCGTTCTGTTATACGGTAGGCGTGGTTTCGTGACGTCACCAGTGCTTTGTCTGCCATCTTAAGATTAGGCTTAGCTTTTAGGCTTAGCGCGTTCTAATTGAAGAATAAGAATGGAAGGAAAAAATTAGCAATATTATTAATAGGACTTGGCACGATATTCGTCTCGGGACGTGCTTTTTGATCGTTTGCAGGCAGCATCCTTTCGAAAGGTGTGAGGGTATATGGAAAAAAAAAGTATTTAAGTTACTTCTCACGATGTGATGTGTTCTTTTTTTCAGGTGAATTCGGCCATTGTTTTGTTGGGGTCGGAATAAAAGGTTAATGATCGTTTTTTTTTCTAGGTGTAATGGTAATGGAGTGGGGTCTCGTTACCGGTAATGAAGCGAATATTAAATTCAAGACTTGAATACAAAAAGGCTTTAATAGACGGCTAAATAAGCACCCACAGCGTTTAATGTAAACACATCTGTAGTCGTAAGGTTCAGGGTCTTCCAAGGGGCTTCTTAGCTTTCCAAATATCCAGCCAGATATTCTAAAATAATCGGCAATGAGCCAACGTTCAGGGTCTCCCAATGGGCTTCTTGTTTAAAAAAAATTCGCCAAGATATTCCAAAATAGTCAGCAATGTGGTAAAATTCAGGGTTTTCTAATGGGCTTCTTGTTTAAAAAAAATTCGCCAATATATTCCAAAATATTCAGCAATGTGGTAAAATTCAGGGTCTCCCAATGGGCTTCTTGTTTAAAAAAAATTCGCCAAGATATTCCAAAATAGTCAGCAATGTGGTAAAATTCAGGGTCTTCTAATGGGCTTATTGTTTAAAAAAAAATTCGCCAAGATATTCCAAAATAGTCAGCGATGTGGTAAAATTCAGGGTCTTCCAATGGGCTTCTTGTTTAAAAAAAATTCGCCAAGATATTCCAAAATAGTCAGCAATGTGGTAAAATTCAGGGTCTTCTAATGGGCTTATTGTTTAAAAAAAAATTCGCCAAGATATTCCAAAATAGTCAGCAATGTAGTAAAATTCAGGGTCTTTTAATGGGCTTCTTGTTTAAAAAAAATTCGCCAAGATATTCCAAAATAGTCAGCAATGTGGTAAAATTCAGGGTCTTCTAATGGGCTTATTGTTTTAAAAAAAATTCGCCAAGATATTCCAAAATAGTCAGCAATGTAGTAAAATTCAGGGTCTTCTAATGGGCTTCTTGTTTAAAATAAATTCGCCAAGATATTCCAAAATAGTCAGCAAAGTAGTAAAATTCAGGGTCTTCTAATGGGCTTCTTGTTTAAAATAAATTCGCCAAGATATTCCAAAATAGTCAGCAATATGGTAAAATTCAGGGTCTTCTAATGGGCTTCTTGTTTAAAATAAATTCGCCAAGATATTCCAAAAAAAATAGTCACCAGTGTGGTAAAGTTCATGGTCTTCTAATAAGCTTCTTGGTTTAAAATAAATTCAAGATATTCCAAAATAGTCAGCAATGTGGTAAAATTCAGGGTCTTCTAATGGGCTTCTTGTTTAAAATAAATTCGCCAAGATATTGAAAAATTATCAGCAATGTGGTAAAATTCAGGGTCTTCTAATGGGCTTCTTGTTTAAAATAAATTCGCCAAGATATTCCAAAATAGTCAGCAATGTAGTAAAATTCAGGGTCTTCTAATGGGCTTCTTGTTTAAAATAAATTCGCCAAGATATTCCAAAATAGTCAGCAATGTGGTAAAATTCAGGGTCTTCTAATGGGCTTCTTGTTTAAAAAAAATTCGCCAAGAAATTCCAAAAAAAAATATTCACCAGTGTGGTTAAGTTCATGGTCTTCTAATAAGCTTCTTGGTTTAAAAAAAATTCAAGATATTCCAAAATAGTCAGCAATGACGTAACATTCAGGGTCTTGTTAGCTTTCCAAAAAATCCTCCCAGATATTCTAAAATGTCACCAATGAGTTAACGCGTTTAGGGTCTTTCAATGGGCATTCTTGGTTTAAAAAAAAATCATCAAGATATTACAAAATAGTTAGCAATGACGTAATGTTCAGGGTCTTCCAAAGCGCATCGTGGCTTTCCAAAAAAATCATCAAGATATTCCCAAATTTCTAAAAAAATAACGTATAATTTTATTTAAATATCAACAAATATTAGTTTAATTGTATCTCATTTCCAAGAATATGATACGCTTTGGGTCACATTATACAAATAAAAAGAAATAAAATTCAGTGTCAAAATTTTTGTTAACATTTTTCATATTTGTATTTTAGTTAATAGTTTGATTAGATGCGTAAACGAAGGTGTAATATTTTAAGTTAACATTTCACTCATTGAAAAGTCATATATCTTTCTATATCAATAGACGTTTTTATATTATATACTGGTAAATAAAAAATTAAACAAATGAAAAAAAAAACTAAACCAAATTAAAACCTATTCAGTCCTAAAACATTTGTGATATTCCCGGGTTCTTTTTTTGTGTTTTCTATTCTTTTTCTTCAAATCAATGGTGCTCATGGCCAAAACTAATCTTTTTTCAAGTTACTTAGACTACGTATAATAAAACAAGCTTACAGAATAAATAACTACATTCATGAACTTATGAATATGCTATTCTTTTCGATTTAAAAAAAACAATGAACAAAAGAGCAGATTGTTATTGGTCTCGTTGAGACAATCCGTCGCAAATAAGGTAAAATTTCGAATTATTATTATTACACGCACATCATTTTTTGAATAATAAACAAAAACCCGTATTACATTTAAATACCCAATCAAGGCGCCTGCCTCTATTGGTGCCGATTCTCGACGAATTTCAAAAAACCCTACACGCCATATTGTACTCAAACACAAAAAATACTAAACCCTATTTGAATAATAGAATATAACCGATATCACGTGTAACAATAACGTCCTGAAATCAATCAATAATAAAAAAAAACAAAAAATTCATTATAGTCCGAAACAGCCCAGAAATGATTTTATATATAGAAAATCATAAATCACCATACGCTTACATACCCTCGTCTTTAATCGAAAAACTGGTATTGTTATTAGTATTTGAAAACAGGAGCTATTGTATTTATTATATGTTAATGTGGAGTTTTAACGGTGCGTTTTATTGACCTCACTTTTTAGTATTTCCCCCTACTGGCACGCAACGTGTCGACCAGAGGACCTTAAATCACAATGGGCTTTGCCGGGGTTACAAATGGCCTCCTTTGTCGAAAAGTAAGCTTGTTTCGTGCTTGCTGAATAATGGTCAAGTAATAAAATACAGCAGAGAGAAGTTAGCTGGGTTTTGGTTTCCGATTTGATGTATTAAAAATTGGATTGGTGGTTCTCTAACAAGTTAGTAGTACGTTGACTTTGAGGAAACGTGGGCATTGCACGTGTACTCCAGCTTTTTTGATTCGAAAATATGGCAAATGTGTACGTGGTTTGTACATAAAGGGACTTAGATATGAAGGGGCAAGTGTAAGAAGAGGTTAACTGACAAAAACCAATTTCCAAGACAGCTTTTCACTGACAACAATCATGAAGAACAGGGTCGCTTTCCGTTGAGCATACAGTATTTGTCCCCAAGGAAAAAAATTGACACGAAACTTTTCCTATTCATCGACCGTGAGCGTGGTGGTAGGTTTACAAAATTGGCACGTTTTCGCACAATGGCGGGCTTTTTGATTGAAAAAGAAGGTTGCCGACCCTTGTTCTAACTCCTATTTTTTTTTTCTCTTTTTAAAAAAATGGGAGTTTTTTTTGGGGGGGGGGGCCTTTAATGGGGCCTTTAAAATTATTAAAGTAAAATTGTAGCAAACCGGAGGGTTGCCAAATTTGTTCCTCATCGTCTAAAATAATGTACTGTATAAGGGATTGATGAACGTTAAATATCTTTGTACTTTAATCCTCGGGCGTTTATAAAGCAGTGTTCCATGGTCTTTTTTTTTTTTTAAGCCTTCGTGGCCGAGTTGTTAAAGGCGTCAGCTGGTAATCTGGGGATTCCTGGTTCGATCCTAGGCGATGGACTTGACAAAAAAAAGGGTAAACAAGTAGTGATCTTGTGATCGGAGGGTCGCCAGCTTCGCTACAAAAATACTAGAAAATCGTCCAGAACATCCAACAAATTATACTGGCGTGTATACGGGACTGGTGCACGATACATCTGATCGGGGTCCGGTCCAATGTCCTGACGCCTATTGAGGTTGCGTCGGGTGCCAGCTCAGGTGTTGAGCTCGTCATCTGACCGTGGTTCAAAAATACGAGGCATCGTTCCCGGGTCTTTCCTTCGAGATAGGCCCCGAACCGTCTCCAATAGCCCACTGTGCAGCTCTAGTGCGACGTTGATTAAAAAAACCAAACCAACCAACTAAAATAACGAAGTGCCTGTATGAATGTGTATGTGTTTCCGGGTCTTGCCTACGAGATGGACCCCGAACCGTCACCAATAGCCCACTGTGCAGCTCTAGTGCGACATTACTGAACCAAACCAAACCAAACCAAACCAAAAGTTCTGTGTGACGCTACATGTTACATTTAAACGTCCCATTATTATTTACCCACCCAAAATTCCCGCTGCGTTCAATCAGAAATTCCATCATTGTTTCGCATCCGACACACTGACAATCAACCCCATTGTTTCAAAGCCCCCCTCCCCCTCCCCCCGCCCCTTCTGCATACTTCCATCTCCGGAGTGACCTTCCAACAGATTGCCACAGATGAGCAACGCTCGATCACCACCTGTTATTCCGGCACTTGACACCGTACCTTCCCATATTCCCATCCCCTAAGCAACCTTACCCTACCCTTATAAGATAAGCTGTTCCCTTACTATTTTGTTATACGCAAATTACATTACTTAAGATTTTTTATCATTCAAAGAATTGAGGGGTTTGGTGTAAAAAGGAGGTAGCTCCAATTATTGAAGTTTGCAGAAAACCGTAAAAAACGTCGGAAAATTCAAAATTTTAAGTTGTGTGAAAATATTCTTTTTGATCAATCTTCTTAAGTGGTCCTACATATTATGACAGAAATTTCCCTCACAAATATATCTTCCAGATGACGTGGCGCATGTTGGATTGTTGGAGCTACCTCTTTCTTGCAACCAAATAGTTGCTCTGTCTACCTCTATGAAAAATATTTCACAAAAAAATACAATTTACTATAATATTATTTTATTTAAAGAAAACTTCAATTGAAGTATAGCATATAACTTGGCTTTAAAAACAGAAAATTACATTTTTAATCATCACACTCTCCTACTGTAATGTGCGGCTCATTTGCTGCGTTGTCTGGTTGCAGTCCATCGTAGAAACACAAAACGTAAAAGAACCAAAAACTCTACAGTTTATAAGTGCTGTATAACCTTCCTGTAAGCAAAGCACGTCAGTCGTTTGGGGAAAAATGACTATAGATCCAGGAGCTACCTCTATATTGCAATAAACTAATGAGACGGACAGCTCCATTTCTTGAGTAACGCGAGAACTAACGATCTTTCTGGTATCAAACGAACAAGTTTTTTTTACCACAAGATAGTACATGTAACTCCAAAATCCCCTAGGTTGGAGCTACATCCTTTTTGTAGCAAACTCTTCAATTGTGTAATTTGTAGGTTAATCTATAGATCTACTTGCTATCACTCAGTGGGGGTTAAGTCTACCTCCGAAATGTTTACTGAAGATATAAGAACATAAAATTACTCATTTTTGAGTATATCGAAGATTATAATGGGTAGGAATGCATAAGTTCCAATTTTGAAAAAGATGTACTCAAAAATGAGTATATGATTGCCTACATAAATAACTTTCAACTTTCAATTAATATCGACAATTACAACCAAGGGAATCGATCGAATCCAGATCCTTAGCACCATATCCTGATCATTTAAACTACTTACTAATAATTATAATAATTAAATAATAATTATTTAATTTAACTATAGAAATAATAATTCAGAAGATTGTATGATTATATGTATCTTACTCATAAAAATATACATGCAATTAGTAGGCTTATATATACATATTTTTAACAATAAAAATATGTATATATAAGCCTAATAATTTTCCTATAATTTTCCGAGAAACTAAATTTTTGCGTTTTTATAAACAAAAGAATGTGTATAACAAACCCTCTTTACAGATTTTTGTTATTTGCAAAATAATTTGTGTGAAAAATATTTGAAAACAAAAATATTATTTCAATGATCAAACTATTTTAAAAGAAAAAAAAAACTTTAAAAAATAAAATTTATAGTTTACTAATCCCTAACGACAAATTAAAGTAATATGTTTAAAAATACGGCAAATTTGGGGTAGTTTCTGGTAGTTTCTTCAAAACAAGATCTGAACTTATATCAATTTAAACTTGATCAATTAGCAAAAGTCATCACTGAGAAAAATGAGTTAATTTCAATTTTTATAAAAACAATTCAATCAATTTTATACGAACAATTAATATTAATTCGAAAAAATAATTAGTCGCACTTTTCGTAGATATACAACTTTGATGTCGTTCGATTAAAAATAAATTTAATTATTTTTTTATTGTCATATACTAATCTAAAATCAAAATTTTAAACAAAAACACATTTAAAATACCGGTATCAATAGGATAAAAATAAATTGAAAGTTGGAACTTTAATTCTAAGTTATGTTATGTTGAAACATTTTGTTATAGATTATTGTTATTTGTTATATTTTTGATGGAAATGTATCTTATATAAATATTAATTTAAAATCAAATTTAAAAAAAAAAGAAACATTTAAAATACTGGTATAACTAGGATATAAATATGTTGAAGGTGGAAAATTTAACGGTAAGTTATGTTATGTTGAAACATTTTGTTATAGATTATTGTTATTTGTTATATTTTTGATGGAAATGTGTCTTATATTAATATTAATTTAAAATCAAAATTTTAAACAAAAAAAAAATTATAATACTGGTATCAGTAGGATATAAATATGTTGAAGATGGATAATTTAACGGTAAATTAAGTTATGTTGAAACATTTTGTTACGGATTATTGTTATTTGTTATATTTTTGATGTAAATGTGTCTTATATTAATATTAATTAAAATCAAAATTTTAAACAAAACAAAACATTTAAAATACTGGTATAATTAGGATAAAAATATGTTGAAAGTTGGAAATTTAACAGTACGTTAACTTATGTTGAAACTTTTTGTTACAGATTATTGTTATTTGTTATATTTTTGATGGAAATGTGTCATTTATGAGTATTAATTTAAAATCAAAATTCTAAATAAAAAAAAACATTTAAAATACTGGTATCACTAGGATATAAATATGTTAAAGGTGGAAAATTTACTAGTAAATTATGTTATGTTGAAACATTTTGTTACAGCACTTTTTATTTTGAACATTTAAATGACCGATTTATCAACCAAACCACAATTTATTTTATAATTCACCCCCCTTTATTTGCGTAGCTATTAGCTAATGCTGTTTTACTCCAATCCAGAGCCTAATGGGGGAATAGTTTGAGTCGCGTGAAACCAAGAGAGATACCATCTAATAATGCAGCTTGTAATGGAATATTGTAGATTACAGGGACTGCAGTATAATTGGTCTG